>JAFFSR010000215.1:1725000-1735000 GCA_017163975.1 Anastatus disparis | reverse complement strand
ATGTGTGTATGTGTTGTGTGTGTGTTGTATGTGTATGTATGTGTATGTGTTGTGTGTGTGTGTATGTGTATGTGTTTGTGTATGTGTTGTATTTGTGTTTGTATGTGTGTATGTGTATGTGTGTATGTGTATGTGTATATGTGTATGTGTATGTGTATGTGTGTATGTATGTGTATGTGTATGTGTGTATGTGTATGTGTGTATGTGTTTGTATGTGTATGTTATGTGTGTATGTGTATGTGTTTGTGTGTGTGTATGTGTATGTGTATGTGTATGTGTTATGTGTATGTGTGTATGTGTTTGTTATTGTTGTTTATGTGTATGTATGTATGTGTATGTATGTATGTATATGTATATTATTTTATTGTATGTGTGTATGTGTATGTGTTATGTGTTTGTGTATTTTGTTATGTGTGTGTATGTTTATTGTTATTTTTTTATATTTTTTGTTATATGTATGTGTTATGTGTTTGTATGTGTATTTATGTATGTGTTATATGTATTGTTGTATGTGTATGTGTTATGTGTTTTTATGTGTATGTTTTGTTTTTATTTATTTATGTGTTTGTATGTGTATGTGTTTTTGTGTTTGTTTTTTTTGTTATTTTGTGTTTTTTTTGTTTTTTTGTTTTTGTTTGTGTATGTTTGTGTTTTATGTGTTTTTTTGTTATTTTTATTGTATGTTTTTTTTGTATGTTATGTGTTAGTGTATGTGTTGTGTATGTTTATGTTTATGTGTGTTGTGTATGTATGTATGTGTATGTGTATGTGTATGTGTATGTTTGTTATGTGTATTGTATATGTGTATGTGTTGTGTATGTGTTTGTGTGTATGTTATGTGTTATGTTATTGTATGTTGTGTGTATGTTGTTTATGTGTTATGTGTGTATTTATGTGTATCTTATATGTTTATATATATTGTATATGTATATGTATTATATGTATATATATATATGTGTGTATGTGTATGTGTATGTGTATGTTGTACGTGTATCTGCGTATGTGTACGTGTGTTTGTGTTGTATTATATGTGTTTTGTTGTGTTATGTGTATGTGTGTATGTGATATGTGGTGTGTTATGTGTGTGTTTGTATGTGTGTTATGTATTTTTGTCTATTTGTGTGTGTATGTTAATGTGAAATGTGTATGTGTGTATGTGTGTGTGTGTATGTGTGGATGTGTATGCGTGAATGTGTATGTATGTAGTTGCATGTGTGTATGTGTGTGTGTGTATCTGTATGTGTGTGTATGTATGCATGTGTGTTATGTGTTATGTGTACGCGTGTATGTGTATGGTGTATGTGTATGGCGTTATGGATATCTGTATATGTGTATGTGTATATATTGTATGTTGTGTAGTGTATGCGTGTATGTGTATCTGCCTATGTGTATTCGTAAATGTGTATGTATATAGTCTTATGCGTGTATGCGTAAGTGTGTGTATGTACGTGTGTATGCGTATGTATATGTGTCTATATATATGTGTGTATGTGTATGTGTATGTGTGTACGTGTATGTGCGTATGTGTATATGTATATGTATATGTATGTATGTATGTGTGTGTGTATGTGTATGTGCGTATGTGTATGTGTGTATGCGTAATGTGTTGCATGTGTATGCCTGTATGTGTATGTGTATATGTAAATGTGTGTACATGTGTGTGTATGTCAATGTGCGTATGTGTATGTGTGTCTGTGCATGTATATGTGTATTTGTGTATGTACGTATGTCTATGTGTAATGTGTATGTATGTATGTCTATGAGTAAATGTGTATGTGTGTATGCGTATGTGTATATTCATGTGTGTATGTGTATGTGTGTATGTGTATGTGTGCATCTTTATGTGTGTATGTGTATGTGTGTATGTGTATGTGTGTCAGTGTCTGCGTGTATATTTATGTGTGTATGTGTAAGAGTATATGCAGTATGTAAATGTGTGTGTGCACGTAGGTTTGTATGTGTATGGACGTGTGTTTGTGTATAAGTGTATGTGTATGTTCATGTGTGTAGGTGTATGTGTGTATGTTTATGTGTGTATGTGCATGTATGTATTTGTTAGTGTGTATGTGTATGTGTATGTGTCTGTGTATGTGTATGATCAGTACGAGTATGTGTGTATGTGTATGTGTGTAGTTGTATGTGTGTATGTGAGTATTTATGTATGTATGTATGCGTATGTATATATGTGTCTATATATATATATATATATATATATATATATATATATATATATATATATATATATATATATATATATATCTGTGTGTCTGTATGCATGTATTAATGTGTATAAGTATATTTGTAAGTGTATATGCGTATTTGTGTATGGGTATGTGGTTATGTGTATGTGTGTAGTCGTATGTGTATATGTGTAAGTGTGTATGTGTATATATATGTGTGTATGTGTATGTGTATGTGTGTATGCGTGTATGTATGTATGTGCATATATGTATATGCGTATGTGTGTATGTGTATGTGTATATGTATATGTATATATATGTGTATGTGTGTATGTGTGTATGTGTGTATGTATATATGTGTATATGTGCATATGTATGTGTATGTAATATGTGTATGTGTATATGTATATGTGTATGTGTATGTGTATATGTGTATGTGTGTATGTGTTATGTGTATGTGTGTATGTGTATGTCGGATGTGTATGCATGAATGTGTATGTGTGTAGTTGTATGTGTGTATGCTCAAGTGTATGTGCATGTGTGTATACGTCTGTGTGTATGTGTATGCCTGTATGTGTATGTGTGTATGTAAATGTGTGTACGTGTGTGTGTATGTCAATGTGCGTATGTGGATGTGTGTCTGTGCATGTATATGTGTATTTGTGTATGTATGTATGTCTATGTGTGAATGTGTATGTATGTATGTTTATAAGTAAATGTGTATGTGTGTATACGTATGTGTATGTACATGTGTGTATGTGTATATGTGTATGTATTGCAAGTGTGTATGTATATGTGTGTATGTTTATGTGTGTATTTGTATGTGTATATGTGTTTGTATGTTGTGTATGTGTATGTGTCTATGTGTATTGTGTCTATGTGTATGTGTGTATGTGTATGTGTGTATTAGGTGCATGTGTATGTGTGTTGTATGTGTATGTATATCTGTATGTGTGTATGTGTATGTGTGTGTATGTGTGTATATATATGTATCAAAGTGTATATTCAGTATGTATGTGTGTATGTGTTTATGTGTATGTGGATGTGCGTATATATGTGTATGTGTGTATGTATGTGTGTATGTGTATGTGTTTGTGTGTTTGTGTATGTGTATGTATGTATGCGTATGTGTATGTGTATGTATATATATATGCGTATGTGTATACGTGAATGTGTATGTATGTAGTTGTATATGTGTATGCGTATGTTTATGTGTCTATATATATGTGTGTATGTGCATGTGTGTATGTGTGTACGTGTATGTGCGTATGTGTATACGCGTATGTGTATGCGTGT
Organism: Anastatus disparis; assembly: GCA_017163975.1. Lineage (NCBI taxonomy): Eukaryota > Metazoa > Arthropoda > Insecta > Hymenoptera > Eupelmidae > Anastatus > Anastatus disparis. Next base: position 1,731,524 of record JAFFSR010000215.1, on the reverse strand, counting down.
ATGTGTATGTGTGTATACGTATGTGCGTATGTGTATGTGTGTATGCGTCTGTGTGCATGTGTATGCCTGTATGTGTATGTGTATGTAAATATGTGTACGTGTGTGTGTATGTCAATGTGCGTATGTGTATGTGTGTCTGTGCATGTATATGTGTATTAGTGTATGTATGTATGTCTATGTGTAAATGTGTATGTATGTATGTCTATAAGTAAATGTGTGAGTGTGTATGCGTATGTGTGTATGTGTATGTACGTATGTGCATGTGTGTACGTGTATCTACGTATGTGTACGTGTGTTTACGTCTGTGTGTATATGCATGTGTGTATATGTGTATGTGTGTATATGTGTGTATGCGTATGTGTATGTGTGTATGTTTATGTGTATGTGTAAATGTGAATGTATTTTTGTCTATTTGTTGATGTGTATGTGTGTATGTGTGTATGTGTATGTGTGGATATGTATGCGTGGATGTGCATGTATGTAGTTGTATGTGTGTATGTGTAAATGTGTATCTGTATGTGTGTATGTGTATGCATGTGTGTATGTGCTTATGTGTATGCGTGTATGTGTATGTGTGTGTGTACGTGCGTATGGATATTTGTATATGTGTAAGTGTATATGTGTATGTGTGAGTGTATGCGTGTATGTGTATCTGCCTATGTGTATTCGTAAATGTGTATGTATATAGTCTTATGCGTGTATGCGTATGTATATGTGTCTATATATATGTGTGTATGTGCATTTGTGTATGTGTGTACGTGTATGTACGTATGTGTATGTGCGTATGTGTATGCGTGTATGTGTATGTGTATGTGCGTATGTGCATGTGTGTATGCGTCTGTATGCATGTGGTTGTGCGTATGTGTATGCGTGTATGTGTATGTGTATGTGCGTATGTGTATGTGTATGTATGTGTGTGTATGTGTGTATGTAAATGTGTGTACGTGTGTGTGTATGTATTCAAAGGTGCGTATGTGTATGTGTGTCTGTGCATGTATATGTGTATTTGTCTATGTATGTATGTCTATGTGTGAATGTGTATGTATGTATGTCTATAAGTAAATGTGTATATGTGTATGCGTATGTCTATGTACATGTGTGTATGTGTATGTGTGTATGTGCATGTGTGTATGTTTATGTGTGTATTTGTATGTGTATATGTGTTTGTATGTGTGTATGTGTATTTGTGTTTGTGTATGTGTATTTGTGTCTATGTATGTGTATGTGTGTATGTGTATGTGTCTATGTGTATGTGTCTATGTGTATGTGCGTATGTGTATGTATGTATGTGGATGTATATCTGTATGTGTGTATGTGTATGTGTGTATGTGTGTATATGTATGTGTCGAAGTGTATGTTCGTATGTGTATGTGTGTATGTGTTTATGTGTATGTGGATGTGCGTATGTGTATGTGTGTATGTGTACGTGTGTATGTGTATGTGTTTGTGTGTATGTGTATGTGTATGTGTGTGTCTGTATGTATGTGTGTCAGTTTGTGGAAGTGTAAGTGTGAATGTGAGAAATTCATGTGTAAATGTGGAAGTGTATGTCTGTATGTGTATGTGTATCTGTATGTGTGTATGTGTATTTGTGTGATGTGTATGTGTATCTGTATGTGTGTATGTGTATGTGTGTATGTGTATTTGTGTCTGTGTATCTGTATATATGCATGTGAATGAGTGTATGTGTATGTGCGTATATGTTGATGTGTGTATGTGTATGTGTGTATGTGTATGTGCGTATGTGTATTTGTATATCTGTATGTGTGTATGTGTGTATGTTTGTATGTGTATGTGTGTGTATGTTTATGTATATATGTGTATGCGTGTATGTGTATGTGTGTTTGTGTATGTGTATGTGTATGTGTATGTGTGTATGTGTATGTGTATGTGTATGTGTGTATGTGTATGTATTTTGTATGTGTATCTGTGTATGTGTATGTATGTATGTATGTGTGTATGTTTATATGTATATGTGTATGTGTGTATGTGTATGTGTGTATGTATGTATGTATGTGAATGTGTGTATGTATGTGTATGTGTATGTTGTGTATGTGTGTGTATGTGTATGTAGTGTATGTGTGTATGTGTATGTGTGTATGTGTATATATATGTGTATATGTATGTGTGTATGTGTGTGTATGTGTATGTGTGTATGTATGTGTGTATGTGTATGTGTGTATGTTTATGTATATATATGTGTATGTATATATGTGTGTATGTGTGTATGTGTATGTGTGTTTGTGTATGTGTGTATGTGTATGTGTGTATGTGTATGTGTGTATATGTATGTGTATGTGTGTGTATGTATGTGTATGTGTCTATGTTATGTGTATTATATATGTATATGTGTATGTGTATGTGTATGTATGTGTATGTGTGTATGTGTATGTGTATGTGTATATGTTTATGTGTGTGTGTATGTATGTATGTATGTGTGTGTGTGTGTGTGTGTGTATGTGTATGTATATGTGTATGTGTGTATGTGTATGTGTGTATGTTTATGTATATATTGTGTATGTGTGTATGTTTATGTATATATGTGTATGTGTGTATGTTATGTGTATATGTTTATGTATATATGTGTATGTGTGTATGTTTATGTATATATATTGTGTGTGTGTATGTTTATGTATATATGTGTATGTGTGTATGTTATGTGTATGTGTGTTATCTGTATGTGTGTATGTGTATGTGTGTATGTGTGTATACGTGTATGTGTGTATGTGTATGTGTATGTGTATGTATGTATGTGAATGTGTGTATGTGTATGTGTGTATGTGTATGTGTGTATGTGTATTTGTTTATGTATGTATGTGCATGTGTGTATGTGTATGTGTGTATGTGTATATGTGTATATGTTTATGTATATCTATATATGTATATATGTGTATGTGTATATGTGTATATATGTATATGTGTATGTGTATATGTGTATGTGTATATATGTATGTGTATGTGTATATGTGTATGTGTATGTGTATATGTGTATGTGTGTATGTGTATGTGTATGTGTGTGTGTATGTGTGTATGTGTATGTGTATGTGTATGTATGTGTATGTGTATGTGTGTATGTGTATGTGTGTGTGTGTATGTATGTATGTGTATGTGTGTGTATGTGTGTATGTGTATGTGTATGTGTGTATGTTGTGTATGTGTGTACGTTAATCTGTATGTATGTAGTTGTATGTGTGTATGCTTAAGTGTGTATGTGCATGTGTGTATGCGTATGTATATATGTCTAAATATATGTGTGTATTGCGTATGTATATGTGTCAAAATATATGTGTATGTGTGTGAATGTGCGTATGTGTATGGTTGTACGTGTATCTGCGTATGTGTACGTGTGTTTGCGTCTGTGTGTATATGCATGTGTGTATGTGTATGTGTGTATGTGGATATGCGTATGTGTATGTGAGTGTGTTTATGTGTATGTGTGGATGTGTATGTATTTTTGTCTATTTGTGGATGTGTATGTGTTAATGTGAAATGTGTATGTGTGTATGTGTGTGTGTGTATGTGTGGATGTGTATGCGTGAATGTGTATGTATGTAGTTGCATGTGTGTATGTGTGAGTGTGTATCTGTATGTGTGTATGTGTATGCATGTGTGTGTATGTGCTTATGTGTACGCGTGTATGTGTATGCGTGTATGTGTATGGGCGTATGGATATCTGTATATGTGTAAGTGTATATATGTATGTGTGAGTGTATGCGTGTATGTGTATCTGCCTATGTGTATTCGTAAATGTGTATGTATATAGTCTTATGCGTGTATGCGTAAGTGTGTATGTGTACGTGTGTATGCGTATGTATATGTGTCTATATATATGTGTGTATGTGCATGTGTGTATGTGTGTACGTGTATGTGCGTATGTGTATATGCGTATGTGTATGCGTGTATGTGTATGTGTGTATGTGTATGTGCGTATGTGTATGTGTGTATGCGTCTGTGTGCATGTGTATGCCTGTATGTGTATGTGTGTATGTAAATGTGTGTACATGTGTGTGTATGTCAATGTGCGTATGTGTATGTGTGTCTGTGCATGTATATGTGTATTTGTGTATGTACGTATGTCTATGTGTGAATGTGTATGTATGTATGTCTATGAGTAAATGTGTATGTGTGTATGCGTATGTGTATGTTCATGTGTGTATGTGTATGTGTGTATTTGTATGTGTGCATCTTTATGTGTGTATGTGTATGTGTGTATGTGTATGTGTGTCAGTGTCTGCGTGTATATTTATGTGTGTATGTGTAAGAGTATATGCGTATGTAAATGTGTGTGTGCGTAGGTTTGTATGTGTACGTGTGTTTGTGTATAAGTGTATGTGTATGTTCATGTGTGTAGGTGTATGTGTGTATGTTTATGTGTGTATGTGCATGTATGTATTTGTTAGTGTGTATGTGTATGTGTATGTGTCTGTGTATGTGTATGATCGTACGAGTATGTGTGTATGTGTATGTGTGTAGTTGTATGTGTGTATGTGTGAGTATTTATGTATGTATGTATGCGTATGTATATGTGTCTATATATATATATATATATATATATATATATATATATATATATATCTGTGTGTCTGTATGCATGTATTAATGTGTATAAGTATATTTGTAAGTGTATATGCGTATTTGTGTATGGGTATGTGGTTATGTGTATGTGTGTAGTCGTATGTGTATATGTGTAAGTGTGTATGTGTATATATATGTGTGTATGTGTATGTGTATGTGTGTATGCGTGTATGTGTATGTGCATATGTGTATGTGTGCATGTGTGTATGTGTATGTGTGTATGTGTATGTGTATGTGTATGTGTATGTGTGTATGTGTATGTGTGTATGTGTGTATGTGTATGTGTGTATGTGTATGTGCGGATGTGTATGCATGAATGTGTATGTGTGTAGTTGTATGTGTGTATGCTTAAGTGTGTATGTGCATGTGTGTATGCGTCTGTGTGTATGTGTATGCCTGTATGTGTATGTGTGTATGTAAATGTGTGTACGTGTGTGTGTATGTCAATGTGCGTATGTGGATGTGTGTCTGTGCATGTATATGTGTATTTGTGTATGTATGTATGTCTATGTGTGAATGTGTATGTATGTATGTTTATAAGTAAATGTGTATGTGTGTATGCGTATGTGTATGTACATGTGTGTATGTGTATGTGTGTATGTGCAAGTGTGTATGTATATGTGTGTATGTTTATGTGTGTATTTGTATGTGTATATGTGTTTGTATGTGTGTATGTGTATGTGTCTATGTGTATGTGTCTATGTGTATGTGTGTATGTGTATGTGTGTATTGGTGCATGTGTATGTGTGTAGGTGTATGTATATCTGTATGTGTGTATGTGTATGTGTGTATGTGTGTATATGTATGTGTCAAAGTGTATGTTCGTATGTGTATGTGTGTATGTGTTTATGTGTATGTGGATGTGCGTATGTGTATGTGTGTATGTGTATGTGTGTATGTGTATGTGTTTGTGTGTTTGTGTATGTGTATGTATGTATGCGTATGTGTATGTGTGTATGTATATGTGCGTATGTGTATGCGTGAATGTGTATGTATGTAGTTGTATATGTGTATGCGTATGTTTATGTGTCTATATATATGTGTGTATGTGCATGTGTGTATGTGTGTACGTGTATGTGCGTATGTGTATACGCGTATGTGTATGCGTGTATGTGTATGTGTGTATACGTATGTGCGTATGTGTATGTGTGTATGCGTCTGTGTGCATGTGTATGCCTGTATGTGTATGTGTGTATGTAAATATGTGTACGTGTGTGTGTATGTCAATGTGCGTATGTGTATGTGTGTCTGTGCATGTATATGTGTTTTAGTGTATGTATGTATGTCTATGTGTAAATGTGTATGTATGTATGTCTATAAGTAAATGTGTGAGTGTGTATGCGTATGTGTGTATGTGTATGTACGTATGTGCATGTGTGTACGTGTATCTACGTATGTGTACGTGTGTTTGCGTCTGTGTGTATATGCATGTGTGTATGTGTATGTGTGTATGTGTGTATGCGTATGTGTATGTGTGTATGTTTATGTGTATGTGTAAATGTGAATGTATTTTTGTCTATTTGTTGATGTGTATGTGTGTATGTGTGTATGTGTATGTGTGGATATGTATGCGTGGATGTGCATGTATGTAGTTGTATGTGTGTATGTGTAAATGTGTATCTGTATGTGTGTATGTGTATGCATGTGTGTATGTGCTTATGTGTATGCGTGTATGTGTATGTGTGTGTGTACGTGCGTATGGATATTTGTATATGTGTAAGTGTATATGTGTATGTGAGTGTAGTATGCGTGTATGTGTATCTGCCTATGTGTATTCGTAAATGTGTATGTATATAGTCTTATGCGTGTATGCGTATGTATATATGTTCTATATATATGTGTGTATGTACTTTGTGTATGTGTGTACGTGTATGTACGTATGTGTATGTGCGTATGTGTATGCGTGTATGTGTATGTGTATGTGCGTATGTGCATGTGTGTATGCGTCT